>CM067634.1:548484-559273 GCA_034336685.1 Luscinia luscinia | reverse complement strand
CATACTTTATTCCAATATGGGACACTTTATTCCAATATGGGACACTTTATTCCAATATGGGATACTTTATTCCAATATAGAATATTTTATTCCAATATGAGATACTTTATTCCAATATAGGATACTTTATTCCAACATGAGATACTGTATTCCAATATAGGATATTTTATTCCAATATAGGATATTTTATTCCAGCATGAGATACTTTATTCCAATATAGGATACTTTATTCCAATATAGGATACTTTATTCCAGCATGGGATACTTTATTCCAACATTGGCAGTGCGTTGGATTGAGGTGCCCTGGGTTAAAATTTGAAATTGTTGTTCAGATTCAAGGCTCAGCCCACATGAAATGCCTTTTCTCGTGCTGGTTTCTTGTTCTGAAGCACTCCTGGAGCTCTCAGTAATCCAGGGCAGGTAATAAAGGACAGTTCTGCCATGGGGCTCCTGCAGCCCTGGCAAGGCCTCAGCAGAGCTTTGGGAACTCATTTCTGTGCCTTTGGGGTGAGTTTGTCTTCCCTGCTCAGTCAAACCTTTGAGTTTTTGAGCTTCTGATCTGGGTTCAGTCAGAAATAACCATTACATGTTAACTACCTTGCCTCAGGCAATAATAAACTGTTTTAAAGCCATCCAAATTTATTGCTCTTAAATGTAACCACTTCTATTTTTTCTTTTAAATACCATTTGTGACTAAATAATTTTGTTGTTAGAGAAATGTGTGAGTAACTGCACTTGTACAGCTAAGAGGGTGTTTTGGGGGAAAATTTTATTTTCCCTTAATGAGCTACATATGCTGCTTGATTTCCAGTACAGGAGGATCTGGAATTGTGGAGGAGCCTTGTGGAGTGTAAAATTGCATAGAAAATAAATTTGTCAATATATTCTCAATATATTTGGCAATAAATTCTCAGTTTGTCAAATCCCAAGCACTGTAGATCATCCTTGTGCTGGATGGGAATGTTGTCTCTGTTCCTCTTTCCCAAATATTTCCTCTGTTGTGTTTTACTTAACCTTTATGGAGGATATACAAAACTCACAGCAATTAGAATGTTAAAAATGTGATGAATTGAATATATAAATGTTTTGGGGGGAAAGGTGTCAGTTTAAATCCTTGCTGTGTTGTACAGTTGTTTAAAATTGGGCTGAGCAACAGCAAATTTCAAATATTAAAACTTACACTTTGTCTGAATGCTGGAATCTGGTTCGTGGAATAGAGGGGAAGGAAAGTTGTCTCAGATATTCCTTCACCACAGAACCATTGTAGCTTTAATAGATACATAAATATGTGCAGCTTTTAGTAGTGAATTTTACACACAGACCTGATGTCTTGCAGAAGTTTGTCTTTGGTTCTGCTCAGAAACAGAAGAGCCTGGCCTGTGAGAATGGATGGAAATCAGGGTCACTTGTTGGTTTAGTGAGAGAGGAAATGGTTGGAAATAGAAGAATCTGCCCTTTGTGTTCCAGCCTAATTCATCCAAAAATGCCATTTCACATCAGCACATCAGGTTCCCATTAATATCTGTGGTTAAATAATAAATTAAAGTTTAAAGGAGTTTTCATGAGCAGGATTCTCATCATTGCTGGGGGCAGTGCCTGGGATACTGAGTTGATGCTAAATCTGAATTTTGTTGGTCATTCTGTGTCTGGGGGGCTCAGGACATTTCCCTGCCCCTCTCCCAGCTCTCCTGGCTCCTGCTGGAGCTTGGGAAGGAAATTCTCTCCTCCCAAAATTTCCCTGGGGCTGCTGGGGCAGCTCCAATTCTCATGGACCTGATTCCCCCTTGCAGCTCCATTTTATTATAAAATTAGATGGATTGGCTCGAGTGTGCATTACCTGAGACAGGTGGGGAAGTTCTCTGGGTGGAAAATTCTTGTGCTTTGCTGAAGAACTGCAGAGTCCCAGCTGCTGCTGCTTCTATTGAGGCAATAATTCATAGTTAATTCATTCATGAAGCTTTGCAGGAAGTGCTTTTATCCTTTCATTAATTGATTAAGCTTTGCATGAAGTCATTTTGATCTCCCTTCCTTACTGGAGCATGAATGCCTGGATGATTTTTGGTTTTGGGGTGCAATTTATTTGTTTTGGGCTGCAATTTATTTTTTTTGGGGTGCAATTCCCCCAATTTTGGGGTCTCTCTCTCAGTACCTCAGGGGCCTCTGATTTTTACTCAAAATTTCCACATTTTGCACCCAATTTTTCACATTTTTAGCCCAAATTCCCACATTTTTGACCCAAATTTTTAGATTTTCAACCCAAATTCTTTCCCTCCAAACTTTCCCAACCTTAACCCAAATTTCGCCGATTTTGACCAAAATTTCCACATTTTTCCCCACATTTTTGTTCTAAGTTTCCATGTTTTTAACCCTTTTTTTTTTTTTTTTTGCTCTGAGTGCATTGATGAAAAATCCTGCAATACTAAGATTCATAATTTGGTTTTATCCTGAACTGGGTCCTGCATCTCTGGCTGCTGGCTTGGGAAGGGCTTTTCTGACTGTGAGAACCTGTGATTTTACACAATAAGTTTTTTTAAAGGCTGTGATTTTACACAAGGAATTATTTTAAAGGCTGTGATTTCACACAATTCTTTTAAAGGCTGTGATTTTACAGAAGAAGTTTTTTTTAAGGCTGTGATTTTACACAAGAAGTTTTTTAAAGGCTGTGATTTTACACAAGAAATTCTTTAAAGGCTGAGATTTTACACAAATTCTTTTAAAGGCTGTGATTTTACACAAGAAATTCTTTTAAAGGCTGAGATTTTACACAAATTCTTTTAAAGGCTGAGATTTTACACAAGGAATTCTTTTAAGGGCTGTGATTTTACACAAGGAATCCTTTTAAAGGCTGTGATTTTACACAAGAAATTATTTTAAAGGCTGTGATTTTACACAAGGAATTCTTTTAAAGGCTGAGATTTTACACAAGGAATTCTTTTAAAATCTGGGATTTTACACAGGAAATTCTTTTAAGCGCTGAGATTTTACACAAGGAATCCTTTGAAAGGCTGGGATTTTACACAAGAAATTCTTTTAAGGGCTGAGATTTTACACAAGAAATCCTTTTAAAAGCTGTGATTTTACACAAGAAATTCTTTTAAAGGCTGAGATTTTACACAAAATTCTTTTAAAGGCTGAGATTTTACACAAGGAATTACTTTTAAAAGCTGTGATTTTACACAAGGAATCCTTTTAAAGGCTGAGATTTACATAAATTCTTTTAAAGGCTGTGATTTTACACAATTCTTTTAAAAGCTGTGATTTTACACAAGGAATTCTTTTAAAGACTGAGATTTTACACAAGGAATTCTTTTAAAGGCTGAGATTTTACACAAATTCTTTTAAAGGCTGTGATTTTACACAAGGAATCCTTTTAAAAGCTGTGATTTTACACAAGAAATTCTTTTAAAGGCTGAGATTTTCCACAAGGAATCCTTTGAAAGGCTCCTTGGGGGAGGACATTGCAGAGCCTTGCTTTGAAACAAATTTGCCTGAAAGTTACTGTGTGAGCTCCCGTTGTTTCCTGTTTTCTGAAACCGCTGGGAGCTGCTCCCGTGCGATGGAACGAGGGGTTTATCGCGGGCTGTGGGGCTGGGGGATGGTTTGGGCTCCGTCTGTGCCCCTCGCCATCCGCTCACGTCCCTCCCGGGTTTGGTTCCCTGCGCTCTGAGTGCTCCGGGCCGGGCTGAGCCCAGATAATTCTGTGTCGGAGCCTGCCGAGCATTTCCCGCTCCATCCCGCCCGGCACTGCCCTCTCCTGAGGGAAACCTCGCATTCCCCTCAGGCTTGCCAGCGCCGCCTGAGGAAAGTCCATTTTAAAAGTGCCGATTTCGTCCTGAATCCCTCGAGAGTTTGTTTGGGATGTTTTGGAATGGTGCATCTGTTTCTTGTGAGACTTGCCTGATGCTTTGTTCTATTTATGTACGTTGCAGATACAAAGTGTAATGAAGCTATATAAAAAAAATAAATTATAACTTAATAATTGTTAATGTAATCTAGCATATGAAGGGAAACCCAAATTGGAAAAGTTGTTGGGTTTAAACCTAAACAGAACATGGTTGAGGATTTTGGTGGAAAACTTGCGGGGTGGCAAATTCTGCACCCTGACAGTGCTGGAGGGGAGAAATTGTGATTTTGTGCCACCGGCCTGGGGAGGCACCGCTGGGCTGGGGAGAGGTGCAGCAGCTCCGTGTTTAACCCCTGGGGGATCCTGGGGGATCTGGGGATCCTGGCGGATCCTGGGGGATCTGGCTGATCCTGCTCTCAGGAGTTCTAGGTGGATTTTTGGTTAGAAACTCCTGGTCGATCCTGGTTGATCCTGAGTGTTCCTGGGGGATCCCGGGGGATCCTGGATGGTCCTGGGAGATCCTGGGCGATCCTGTGGGATCCTGAGCAATCCTGGATGATCCTGGGGAATCCTGAGCAATGCTGGGGGATCCTGGGGGATCCTGGCTGATCGTGAGGGATCCTGGCTGTTCCTGGGGGATCTGGCTGATCCTGGGGGATCTGGGGGATCCTGGCTGATCCCGGGGGATCCTGGCTGATCCTGAGGGATCTGGGGGATCCTGGATGATCCTGGGCAATCCTGGGGGATCCTGGATGATCCTGAGTGATCCTGGGGGATCCTGCTCTCAGGAGTTCTAGGTGGATTTTTGGTTAGAAGCTCCTGGCTGATCCTGGGGGATCCTGGCTGATCCTGCTCTCAGGAGTTCTAGGTGGATTTTTGGTTAGAAGCTCCTGGGCGATCCTGGCTGATCCTGAGGATCCTGGCTCATCCTGCTCTCGGGAGTTCTAGGTGGATTTTTGGTTAGAAGCTCCTGGTCGATCCTGGGTGATCCTGGGGGATCCTGGGTGATCCTGGGCGATCCTGGCTGATCCTGCTCTCAGGAGTTCTAGGTGGATTTTTGGTTAGAAGCTCCTGGCTGATCCTGGGGGATCTGGCTGATCCTGCTCTCAGGAGTTCTAGGTGGATTTTTGGTTAGAAGCTCCTGGGGGATCCTGGCTGATCCTGGCTGATCCTGCTCTCAGGAGTTCTAGGTGGATTTTTGTTAGAAGCTCCTGGGTGATCCTGGCTGATCCTGGGCGATCCTGGCTGATCCTGCTCTCTGGAGTTCTAGGTGGATTTTGGTTAGAAGCTCCTGGTCGATCCTGGGTGATCCTGGGGGATCCTGGGTGATCCTGGCTGATCCTGGGCGATCCTGGCTCATCCTGCTCTCGGGAGTTCTAGGTGGATTTTTGGTTAGAAGCTCCTGGTCGATCCTGGCTGATCCTGGGGGATCCTGGCTGATCCTGGGGGATCTGGCTGATCCTGCTCTCGGGAGTTCTAGGTGGATTTTTGGTTAGAAGCTCCTGGTCGATCCTGGCTGATCCTGGGGGATCCTGGGGGATCTAGCTGATCCTGCTCTCGGGAGTTCTAGGTGGATTTTTGGTTAGAAGTTCCTGGGTGATCCTGGGGGATCCTGGCTGATCCTGAGGGATCCTGGGGGATCCTGCTCAGGAGTTCTAGGTGGATTTTTGGTTAGAAGTTCCTGGGTGATCCTGGGGGATCCTGGCTGATCCTGGGGGATCCTGAGGGATCCTGCTCTCAGGAGTTCTAGGTGGATTTTTGGTTAGAAGCTCCTGGTCGATCCTGGCTGATCCTGGGGGATCTGGCTGATCCTGCTCTCGGGAGTTCTAGGTGGATTTTTGGTTAGGAGCTCCTGGTCGATCCTGGGGGATCTGGCTGATCCTGCTCTCAGGAGTTCTAGGTGGATTTTGGTTAGGAGCTCCTCCACGGTAGGGGCTGGTTCTCGAGCCCCAGTGTGGGGTGCAGAGGAAGCGCAGAGTCTCTCCAGCTGCTGGAGCTCTTGGCCGGGCCGGAGCCGGAGCTGTGACCGAGTTCCCGCCCCGTTCCCGGCAGACGGAGCGATGGGGTCCGAGAGCCCGAGCCCGCAGAACCCCGGCTGTAAGATCATGACCTTCCGGCCCTCGCTGGACGAGTTCCGCGACTTCGGCCGCTTCATCGCCTACATGGAGTCCCAGGGAGCGCACCGCGCCGGGCTGGCCAAGGTGAGGGGGCGAGGTGAGGGAGGGGCGAGCGGGGGTGGGCTGGGCAAGGTGAGGTGGGGCTGGCCAGGGGTGGGGCTGGGCGAGCTGAGGGTGGGGCTGCTCAAGGGTGGAGCTGCCTTCTGAGATTCTGGAGTTTTTGTGCTCCCGGGAGTTTTTTGTGCTCCCGGGAATTTTTGTGATCCGGGAGTTTTGTGTTCTTGGGAGTTTTTGTGTTCCCGGAGTTTTTTGTGATCCGGGAGGTTTTGTGCTCCCGGGAGTTTTCTGTGTTCCAGGGAATTTTTGTGATCCCGAGTATTTTTTGTGATCCCGGAGTTTTTGGTGCTCCCGGGAGTTTTTTGTGTTCCCGGGAATTTTTGTGATCCGGGAGTTTTGTGTTCTTGGGAGTTTTTTGTGATCCCGGGAGTTTTTTGTGATCCCGGAGTTTTTTGTGCTCCCGGGAGTTTTTGTGCTCCCGGGAGTTTTTTGTGCTCCCGGAGTTTTTGTGCTCCCGGAGTTTTTTTGTGCTCCCGGAGTTTTTGTGCTCCCGGGAAGTTTTTGTGATCCCGGAGTTTTTGGTGCTCCCGGGAGTTTTTTTGTGTTCCCGGGAGTTTTTTGTGTTCCCGGGAATTTTTGGTGATCCCGGAGTTTTTGGTGATCCCGGGAGTTTTTGTATTCCCGGGAGTTTTTGTGATCCAGGGAATTTTTTGTGTACCCGGGAGTTTTTGTGTTCCCTGGAGTTGAGCACTGTGAGCTTTAGGAAAGTGAGCCTGGGGTCTCTGCTCTGGTTGTGGAGGGAGCTGTGGGGGTTTTGTAGAGCCCTGGAATGTCCTGAGCTGGGAGGGACCCCCAGGATCGCCCAGCCCAGCCCCTGTCCCTGCACAGACACCCCAAAATCCCACCCTGAGCACCCCTGGGAGCTCCTGGAGCTCTGGCAGCCCCGGGGCTGGGACCCTCCCTGGGGACCTGGGCACTGCCAGCACCCCCTGCTTATCAGAACTCCTCATGTGGAGCTTCTAAATTCCAGTACCTGGGACAGAACTGCTTGGAAAACTCCAGGACTGAGTGATTGGAAAGGGAATTTCTGTGGCCACGTCACCACAGGCTGATGAGATCAATTGTTCTGACAAGGACTTGTTAGGAGTGGTGTTTAGCTGGCCCTAATAGAGCACAGTGGAGAAATAAAGCTGTTAGGCATAAAATAATTCTTATTTCTTCTAAAACATAGGTCAATTACTGGGTTTATTGCTGCTCTAAAGAGAGCTGGCTATTGATGAAGAGCTCTCTGTGGAATGTTTCCTTGTCCACTCAAGTGTACAAGCAATTACCTTCCAGGACTCTGCTAGGGAGATTATTTTAATAAACCTTGTTGGTGAATTCCAGCTGTTGTAAGGAAATGACTTTACTTGTAGGATTGATCTGAGCATTCCAGGCCAGTTTTGTGCCTCTTTCAGCTGCAGTTCAGAGCCCTGTAGGGGAAGTCGAGCCCATCCTGCCCAGCAAACCCCACACCCCCAGTGTCTGTGCCAGTCCCACATTTCTGTTCCCAGTGCAGCTGATCCCACAAACTCAGTGTCTGTACCAGTTCCATACTTCTGTCCCCAATGCAGGAGATCCCCCAAACCCAGTGTCTGTGCCAGTTCCACATTTCTGTCCCTCCACAAACCCCAGTGTCTGTACCAATGCTATATTTCTGACCCCAGTGCAGCTGATCCCACACACCCAGTGTCTGTACCAGTGTCTGTACCAATCCCACATCTCTGTTTCCCCCACACCCCCAATGTCTGTACCAATCCCACATCTCTCCCCCATTGCAGGTGATCCCCCACACCCCCAGTGTCTGTACCAGTGTCTGTACCAGTGTCTGTACCAGTGTCTGTACCAATCCCACATCTCTCCCCCATTGCAGGTTATCCCCCAAACCCAGTGTCTGTACCAGTTCCATATTTCTGTCCCCATTGCAGGTGATCCCACTCCCCCAGTGTCTGTACCAGTGTCTGTACCAGTGTCTGTACCAGTCCCACATTTCTGTTTTCCCCCCAAACCCAGTGTCTGTGCCAGTGTCTGTGCCAGTGTCTGTACCAGTCCCACGTCTCCTTGTCCCCCCATTGCAGGTTATCCCCCAAACCCAGTGGTCTGTGCCAGTGTCTGTGCCAGTGTCTGTACCAGTGTCTGTACCAGTCCCACATTTCTGTTTCCCCCACACCCCCAGTGTCTGTACCAGTCCCACGTCTCTCCCCCACTGCAGGTGATCCCCCAAACCCAGTGTCTGTACCAGTCCCACGTCTCCTTGTCCCCCCATTGCAGGTGATCCCCCAAACCCAGTGTCTGTACCAGTCCCACATCTCTCCCCCATTGCAGGTGATCCCCCAAACCCAGTGTCTGTACCCGTCCCACGTCTCCCCCCCACTGCAGGTGATCCCCCCCAAGGAGTGGAAGCCGCGCCGCACGTATTTGATGACATCGACGCCATGGTGATCCCCGCGCCCATCCAGCAGGTGGTCACGGGCCAGTCGGGGCTCTTCACCCAGTACAACATCCAGAAGAAGCCCATGACGGTGGGGCGAGTACCGGCGGCTGGCCAACAGCGAGAAGTGCGTGCGGGCTGGGGCTGGGGGCTCTAGGGGCTCTAGGGGCTGGGGGCTCTGGGGCCTGAGGCTGGGGGCTTTGGGGGCTCTGGGGGCTCTGGGGCCTTGTGCCTGGGGGCTTTGGGGCTCTGGGGCCTGGGGGCTCTGGGGCCTGGGGGCTCTGGGGCTGGGGGCTCTGAGGCTCTGGGGCCTTGTGCCTGGGGGTGCTGGGGGCTCTGGGGCCTGGGGGCTCTGGGGCCCTGTGCCTGGGGGTGCTGGGGCTCTGGGGCCTTGTGCCCGGGGCTGGGGGCTCTGGGGCCTGAGGGCTGGGGGCTGGGGGCTCTGGGGCCTGGGGGTGCTGGGGCTGGGGTCTCTGGAGCTGGGGGCCTGGGGGCTCTGGGGACCTGGGGCTGGGGGTGCTGGGGCTCTGTTGGCTCTGGGGCCTTGTGCCTGGGGGTCTCTGGGGGCTCTGAGGGCTCTGGGGCCTGGGGGCTCTGGGGCCTTGTGAATGGGGGCTGTGGGGGCTCTGGGGTCTGGGGGCTCTGAGGCTCTGGGGCCTTGTGCCTGGGGACTCTGGGGCTGGGGGCTCTGAGGGCTCTGTGCTCTGGGAGCTCTAGGGGCTCTGGGGCCTTGTGAATGGGGACTCTGGGGCCTCAGGGCTCTGGGGGCTCTGTTGGCTCTGGGGCCTTGTGCCTGGGGGTCTCTGGGGCTCTGGGGGACTTTTCTTCCCAGGAAAGAGCTGTGAGAGAACACAGCCCTGTTAAATGTGGAGCTTTTGGGGGGAAACTGCTTTTCCTTGAGTCACAAACGAGTTTGTGGCTCGGTGGGTTTTGGGGTTTCTCAGGTGTTTTTCTGGGAGTTGGTGTAGGTTGTTCAAGGTCAGTGTTTGGCTGAGAATCTTCCTGGAAGGAATGGTTTGGGACCAGGTCAGGATCTCCTGGCTGTTCCATGGCTGGGGTGGAAATCCAAATTCTTGGAGTGCTTGGGCTGATGCTGGGCACTCTGCAGGGCACTGCCAGCTGGGATGTGCCAGCTGCAGTCACATCCTGCTCCAGAGTCTGGACTTTCCTGGAGTTCTGGAGGATTCTGGGTTTTAACCAGAACTGAGTTTATGCAGTCATGGCTTTAAGCTGAAGGAGGGTGGATTTAGATGGGATTTTGGGCAGGAATTGTTCCCTGGCAGGGTGGGCAGGGCTGGCACAGGTGCCCAGAGCAGCTGTGGCTGCCCCTGGATCCCTGGCAGTGTCCCAGGCCAGGCTGGACACTGGGCTGGAGCAGTGGGACAGTGGGAGTGTCCCTGCCATGGCAGGGCTGGGATGGGTGGTTTAAGGTCCCTTCCACCCAAACCATTGCAGGATAATCAGCTCTGGAGTTTCTCTGGCAGCAGAGAGCCCCAGCTGCCCTTAGCTCAGGGATGGCATCCCCTTGTTTCTGTGGGATGGGATAATGGGATGGGATTGATGGGATGGGATAATGGGATAATGGGTTGGGATGGGATCAATGGGAAGGGATCAATGGGATGGGATAGGATCAGTGGGATGGCATGGGAAGGAATGGAATATTGGGATAAAATGGGATGGAATATTGGGATGGAATAGGATCAATGGGAAGGGATGAAATGGGATGGTATCAGTGGGATGGGATCAGTGGGATGGGAAGGGATGGGATGAGATGGGATGGGATGGGATATTGGGATGGGAAGGGATGAAATGGGATGGGAAGGGATGGGATGAGATGGAATGGGATGGGATCAATGCAATGGGATAGGATCAGTGGGATGGGATGGGATGGGATCAATAGGATGGGATATTGGGATGGGGTGGGATCGATGGGATGGGATGGGATGAATGGATGGGATGATGGGATGGGATCAGTGGGAAGGGATGGGATATTGGGATGGAATGGGATCAATGGGATAGGATCGATGGGATGGGATGAATGGATGGGATCAATGGGATGGGATGGGATGAATGGATGGGATATTGGGATGGGATGGGATCTATGGGATGGGATGGGATGAATGGATGGGATCTATGGGATGGGATGGCATCAATGAATGGGATGGGATGGGATCAATGGGATGGGATGGGCTCAGTGGGATGGGGTGGGATGTGCTGCCCGTGCAGCCAGCACAGAGGGGTTGTGCAGAGGCAGCAGGGGCAGCAGTGCAGTGAGCTCAGGTGGAATCCCCTGCTGTGCCC